>JBBBDQ010001062.1:10000-45000 GCA_037127315.1 Ascarosepion bandense | reverse complement strand
TTTTTTAAGTATAGCTTAGTCTGGCATAAGGCTTCAAATTCAGAGAACTCTATGAGGATTAAAAGAACTACAGCAGTAAGGACTCATGAGATAGCTTGTTAACTACAACACCTTCAAGGGGCTATCATCAAATCCTCTGGAGGAAGGGACATTGCCCCACCCCACATAACATTCAGTAATTACATGTTGTGAGTGTGACACCTATCATATGAAGGCAATAAAGAACATACAAATATTCAGATGAACAAGCAAATGTAAAGACATTTACGCAAACCCACTGGGGCTTTGAAACATAGTAATTAGTTATTACCTTATATATTGTTGACATTTATAAAATCTTTTTATTAAAACAAATTTTCAGGAAAATAAGTTTCTCAAGTAACTACACCCTTGTGCAAATTAATTGAAACAACTGCTTTAGTTTCCTTCCTTTCACCATATGGTCAGTTTTAGACCCACTGGAGTGACAGGGTGTAATCGATTTTTATTTTTTCTTCAGATTAGATCATGTGCAGTGGTGTGCAGCATTATGAATCTATTTTCAGAGTGAATGATGAAATTTGTTTAGTCTTGAAAAATATTGTGTCATCCTGATTGCATCAAATTTTTATCATGTTCAGACACTATTATCTCGACTGTCAATTTGTTGTCCTACGATCATTGCCTGCAATGAACCTTATTCCAAGGAAGCGTACAAAAATTGTAATGCACAAACACACTGGCAAGCCTTACAGAGAGATCGTGGATATTGTTGGTGTTAGCCTTTCAAAAGTCCATTGTGTCATCAAGGTAAAGAAACAAACTGGATCTATCAGTCCAAAACATAAAGGAAAATGCAATTGAAAGAGAAAAACAACACCAAGAGATGATGTATATGTGATCAGAGAAAGTGTGAAAGATCCAAGGAAGGCATTATTCGTTTTGTTTGAATTAATTTACAAAAGGATCTATCTATCTATCTATCTATCTATCTATCTATCTATCTATCTATCTATCTATCTATCTATCTATCTCAGTACAAAAAAGAAAAAGAAAAGGAAAATGTGACCGGAAGAGAAAAGCAACGCCAAGAGACAAGGTATATGTGATCAGGGAAAGTGCGAAAGATCCAAGGAAGGCATTATTGGTTTTGTTTCAATTAATTTGCACAAGAGTGTGTGTGTGTGTATATATATATATATATATATATATATATATGCCTGTTCAAAGATTGTATCTCTGGTACTAATAATAAACCCACGACATATATTGGTTTTACTACAACCACACTCTCCCGTAGACTTACCTGTCACCTTTCTGATCAGAGTACAATTAAACAACCTTTCTTAAAAAAACATAGTCATGTAGGTAATATCAGAAAGATTTTAATCAACAATATGATAATCATTACTCATACACACAGTAAAAAGAACCTTCAGATATTGGAGACCATCTACATTAAATCCAAACAACCCACACTTAATAAAATCACGTTTAAATCTGGTCATAACACATTACATTGCATTTAAATATATGGTTCTGTTATCATTTCGAGTTCTCATGCTGTGTGATGTCATCGAACCGCATGACAAATTTACGAACTGCGTTTGCTATTTTTGGTAACTGTTATTGTTGCTTAGCAATATTTTATGTCAACATGAGATAAAATCATCGGTGATGGTGGATGTTTTTATATTAACATCCTTGTAATCTCTCTGAAGATGGCTCATGTGAGCCGAAAGTTTAAAACCAACTTAAGAAAGAATTATCCAAATGTTGGAGAATTTTTGTCTTTATTTTCACCTGAAATTAAAGCCAAAATACGATGTTTAGAATGGTTCATGAATAAACATAATAGACATTCATTGTCTCTTATATTTAACAGTATATGTTTAGAAAAAAAAATATACATACACCCTGGTGCAAATTAATTGAAACAACTGTTTTAGTTTCCTTTCTTTCACCATACAGTCAGTTTTAAACCCACTAGAGTGACAGGGTGCAATCGATTTCTATTTTTTCCTCAGATTAAGTCATTTGCAGTGGTGTGCAGTAATATGAATCTATTTTCAAGGTATATGATGTAATTTGTTTGGCCCTGAAAAATATTGCATCATTTGTGATTGCATCTGATTTTTATCATGCCCGCTATTGTCTTGTCTGTCAATTAGTTGTCCTATTGTCTGTGATGAATGTTACTCCAAGAAAGTGTACGAAAATTGTAATGCTGCACAAACACATTGGAAAGCTTTACAGAGAGATTGCAGATATTGTTGGCGTCAGCCTTTCAACTGTCAGTTGCATTATGAAGGTAAAGAAAAAAACTGAATCCATCAGTCCGAAACATTAAGGAAAATGCAGTCGCAAAGAGAGAACGTTTCCTTCCTAACCACTTGTTAGAAGTAGTATGTGTTTTCTTTTCTTCTATATATTTATCTAAATCTTCAAGTCCAACTAACTGGTCAGTATGTAAGGGAAACGCATTTTCAAAGTTATAATCTTCTTTCATTAATACCCTATTTTTCTTCAGAAAGTTTGAGATTTTCTATTTTATTCTTAGAGAGTTGGTCGTTAATTGTATGAGGGGTTTTATTTGTTAATAGTTTTGTATTCTGTTGGTTCAAATGTAAATATCTTTGATTTTTTGGTGATAAAATAGTTTGAAATTTCTATCTCTTTTCATTAAGATAGAAGTTAACAAAAATTCACACATAACTGTTCATGGTTTTTTGCTGTCGTCTCCAAACTCGATATTCACAAGGCATGCAGACTTGATGGTTTCCTTGCAATTGTCCTAAAAAATGTTTTTTTTTTGTTCTTTTTAATCATTTCACCCCAAGCAAGGTGTATACACCACTGATGTGCAGGGGGTTACATAAGAGAGTGGAAGTATTAGGCAGGAGGAGAGTGAAGACAAAGACAAAACAGCTACAAGATGAAAGAGAAAGGGCAAGAGAAGGATGTAAACACAGGAGTGAAGACATTTGCGAAGATAGAGAGAAAGGAAAAGAAAAAGATACACAGAGTGATATAGAAAGGGCCGGAGTTAAGTGGATAAGAGATGGGAATTGACTTTGCATTTAAATTCCTGGAGGTTATAGCCATAAGGAAAGCAAGTATATGGAAGGGTGTTTCACAGGCGGGAAGCGCGAGAAAAAAAGCTGCTGCAGTAGAATTGTTCCCTGCATTTGGTTTGATTTAACTGTAAAAAGGTGGGATCTTGTTGCCAGTCTTGTTGCCCAAGTAAATTCTTGTGGAGGGGGCACCACTGACCTAAGTTCATCAGAGCAGAATCCATGGAAATATTTATAGAAGAGACAGAGGAAAGCCACATTCCAACCATGAGAAAGTGGCTGGAGTCGAGCTGCCAGGTCAGGACCAATCACATTGCAGATTCTCCTCTGGAGCCTGTCGAGAACACTTAGATGAACTGCAGGGGCGCCTGACCAGATATGACAACAGTATTCCATGCATGGTTGGATGGTTGATTTGTATATGTGTAAAATGGATTCAGTCGGAAAAAACTTCCTGGCCTGACACGATGATCCAACCTTCCTAGCAGTGGATTTAGCTATTGATTCAATGTAATTATTCCACTTGATGTCGGAAGATGGGGTAAGGCCGAGGAGGCACAGTGTATTTGATCACGTCTAGGAGATTATTTATGAAGATTAGAAAGAGCGTCAAGCTTAGGATAGAGCCCTGAGGGACACCAGTGTTCATGCGTTAGAATGTGCACCTGAACTGGCCCCTGTTCTCTCTAAACTCTACAACAAAGGCATTGCTAGAACTCTGGTAAATCTGATTACTTAAATAATTGTCTTGTTTGTCTTTTACCACTTTTTGACAGAGTACTAGAGGCATGAATTAACTCTGAATTTGTTAAGTGCCTCACTTTGCACGGCCTTCTTTCAGATAAACAGGAAAGCTTTTAATCTAGGTCTGCTGTTAGGAAAGTTGGTTCACTGCATCATGCCAGACAATTTTTCCTACCAGAATCTATCTTGCATATTTTTAATAGTCTACCATTAATCTCTGCATTGAATATTGCTGCTATATCTGGTCAGGAGCTCTTGCTATATATCTCAAAATTCTCAACAAAATCTAAAGAAGGGCCTCTAATTTTAATGGTGCTGAATTGGCATCTTGACTACAGTAACTTTCCCGCTGCTGGGACATGGCCTCCCTCTGTCTTTTCATGCCTCCAAAACAAAACTGTTTTCCTTTAATCACCATCAACATGGCTGATGCTAGTCTTCTAGAGAGTAACACATTCAACTGACCTGAAATGAAATGACAACATCAAATCTATAGCTGTATCCAATGTAGTGATTGGGTCACTGTGTCAAACCAGAAAGTTTTTCTTGTCAGAATTCATCTTGCATATTTATAAATCTGCCATTCGTCTGTGCATTGAATATGTTGCCATATCTGGTTAGATACTTCTGATATTCAAGGTTCTTGACAAAATCTAAAGAAGGATCTGCAATTTAATTGATCTGAACTTGGCATCTTGACTTCAGTCACAGATGTAACGTGGCCTCTCTTTGTCTTTTCTACGAATATTTTCATGGCAACAGCTTTGATGAGGTTTATTCCCTGGTGCTCTGACCACCTGAATTTAAGCATGCCACTAGATTTACATCTATGTCCCACTCTTTTATCAATGTTAAATGTAACTGTCACTTCTACTGGAACAGTTTCTTTTCTCGCACTTCCTGCCTGTAGAACTGTTTACTTGCTTCCCTGGTAGCTACAATTTTCAAAAATTTAAATGTCAATTGTATTTTTTATCTTCTTGAATACTGTTAATTTTTTTATCCTTTCTTCAATAGCCACTGTACCCAGTTTTTTCTCTCACTGTAAACCCCTGTTCACTAGTGGCAGTCCTACCTTGGGGTGAAATGATTAAAAAAATGTTTTCATGGCAACTGTTCTCATAAGCTCATCTCCTTAGTATCTCAATGGCATTAATTTAAGCCTACTACAAGATTGGCAGATAGGTCTCATCATTTTACTGGTGAAAAACAAAATCTAACCATAAATTATATGCTAATAGTTTCTTTTCATACCCTTCTTGCCTGTGGAACGATCTTTTGCTTTCTTGTTTCTCTGCCACCTAGGATTTTTACAAATTTAAATGCAATGTCATCATTCTCTATCTTATATATATATATATATATATATATATATAAAACATTCAAATTTTCTTATATCGGATAGCCAATATCAGCACCCATCTCATCAGTGAGATCAAATTATTATAGGAAAGTAAATTTATTTATTTAATTATTTGATTAAATTAAATTTATGTTCCCATAATATTTTGATCTCACTGATGAGATGGATGTTAAATTTACCCATGAAAATGGTCATCCAATTTTAAAAAGTTATAAATTTTTATATGCAATAAATAT
Organism: Ascarosepion bandense; assembly: GCA_037127315.1. NCBI lineage: Eukaryota > Metazoa > Mollusca > Cephalopoda > Sepiida > Sepiidae > Ascarosepion > Ascarosepion bandense. Next base: position 39,604 of record JBBBDQ010001062.1, on the reverse strand, counting down.
TGACTCTGTAAATAAATAATTTTAATTACTCTGGCTAGATCAATGTTAATATTTAATATTTATAGGATCCTTTGGGATTTACATACAAGCAATTTTTTTTTCAGATTTACGCCTAATATATACATATAACTCATTCTCAAAAAAATTTCCAGTACATATAAAAAAGATTATAAAATAACACAATGTCCACAATTAATGAAAAAACTGTTCCATTGGCCAATAAACTTGATATTGCAAATAGAATGGGGAAGACCCAAACTAAAAATGCGTGTTTACTTTTTAATGACCATAAACCTAACTTTGAAAATAACCTTCAATCTAAATTAATCAATCTCTCCAAAACAGAATTAGGTTTAATTTCTGGTAACATACTTAAGAAGATAATCTTATCCATACAGGAGAGCCTCCATACAAATTTATGGAAAGACTCATCTGATACCATTACATGGTTCCAAAATATTCAAGATAAGAATAAAACTTCTTTTTTACAATTTGATATCGTATATTTTTACCCCTCTATGCTGATATATAAATCAAATATATCTGTAAAGACTTTAAGTTGTTGGTTGATTGTTTTGTTTTTATGGCATATCAACCTCTGCAGGTCATTTATTGCCAACTAAATGTTTTATTGCTGGTAATACCTTTTTCTTTCAACAATTTATTGTTGTTTTTTATATAAGTTTTGTGTCTAGTAATATTTTTTTTCTTTTTGAGTATCAAGATTCATTGGGATTTGTTTTTAAGGGCAGGATCCCCAAGTCCTACCCTGTTATTTAACCCATAACTGGAGGGAAGGGATGGATTAATATCTTTCCCAAGGGTACCAGTGCTTAAGTGAATGCAGGGTACTCAACTGGAATTCGAACTCGGCTCACCGATTCCTCTTTCTGAGCCAATATCCACTGCACCACAATGTACATCTGTCACTAAACACTAACAGCACCTGGTATCCCCAAGCGGTCACCCATCTAAGCGCTGACCAGGCTCAACATTGCTTAACTTCAGTGATCGAGCAAGAACCGGTGTATTCAACGTGATATGGCCGTAAGCACGCACATCCGTCGCTAAACGCTTACAGCACCTGGTATTCCCAAGCGGTCACCCATCTAAGTACTGACCAGGCTCAACATTGCTTAACTTCAGTGATCGAGCAAGAACCGGTGTATTCAACGTGATATGGCCGTAAGCACGCACATCCGTCGCTAAACGCTTACAGCACCTGGTATTCCCAAGCGGTCACCCATCTAAGTACTGACCAGGCTCAACATTGCTTAACTTCAGTGATCGAGCAAGAACCGGTGTATTCAACGTGATATGGCTGTAAGCCAAAGACTTTAAGTAAAAGACCAGAAGAAACCTTTTCAGTAATAACTCTTTTTTGTGCCTTAAGGATCTTTATCAAGGCAAATGTGGATATTTTATAGAAAGATGTTACAGGGAAGAAAAATATTAAGTTTTCAGATTTTGATTTTGAGAATATTCAAAAATGTGTCTGGAAGGCAAACTATGGAAGACTCTAAGTGACATAATTTATTGCTAATAAATGAATGTGAGTAAATGTTGTTGAATTTATATTTTATTTTATTTTTTTTAATGTAATTATAATTTATTTCTATGTATTTTATTTTATTTTTATGTACTAATTTATTTATTGAAATATTTAAATTTATTTCTTTTAAAAGTTCTTATGACCATGTGTGGTAAAATGGATGGCAGATCAGGGATTAGGAGAGATAACTGAAAGAACCAACAAGTTCTGTTTCATTTTTTATTGTATTTTTTCAAATTTCAAAAAAGGAGTTGTGTATTGCGATTGAAATTCTGTATAAACTGGCTGAAGTTCATATTTGTGTTGTTGTTTTATTTTCGTACTCTTAATTATCTCAGTCATTTTCAAGAACCAATGTGATGTCTGTGTGGTTGGCAAAATTCGTTTGTCTACATCTGAGTATTTTTTGCAGGTGAATGTTTGAAATATATATATATATATATCTATTCAAGTGAATACAGAACGAAGAAAGAATTTTTACGTCTAAAACATTTATTTAAAACAGTGCTCAATATATAATATATAGAGCTGTGAATATTTATTATAAATTATATTTTAGAACGTGTACATAATTTTTTATATATATATATATCCACTACAAATGGTACATTTGTTTCAACATTGAAACTTCAATGTCTCATCAGGTGGTATGGATAGGAATGGAAGGCTTTCCATTACTATACATACCGCCTGATGAGACATTGAAGTTTCAATGTCAAAACGAATGTACCTTAGTCGTGGATATATATATAAAAAAAATTATGTACATGTTCTAAAATATAATTTATAATATATATATATATATATATATATATACTATAATCATTCGCAGACAGATCTGTTTGTTTTGCTGTATTACAGCTCATCAGTACGGCTTAGACTCTGTTCGCTTCCTAACCCAGGATTATATATATACATAATATATACAGAGAAATATAGTCAACTGCAGACAGTCCTGTTTTGCTGTATTACAGCTCATCAGTATGGCTAGACATCCAATTGAAATCTCACTAATTTGACATCAGTTGGAAATTCTACCTCTAAGCTATTGGCACACGGTAGAGGAAGGCAGATTTTAGTGTATTATATACACACAATGTAAACAAACGCCCGTAGCCGAAAGTGTTCAGTTCATTGCTGAAGAACAATGTATAAATAGTGGTGAGTAGCTCCTGTTTTGAAAATATATATATATATATATATATATATAATTAATGTGGATAGTTTTTTTTATGTAACTGAGCCATGTTGTTTTAGTTATGTTAACATGAAAGTTTTGTGAAGGCATTATTTTGATGTCTTCACTCTTCAGGGTTTTTGTTTTCTGAGCAGATTAATTCTATTAACACACTCTCTCTCTCTCAATCTTGATATCGAACACATTATGGAAAAAACCCTGCTTGCCTGAAATGCCTCTCTACCAGTAAACCACTGAAAATACAGCAATTTTGGCACTAAGGCGCATTACAATTTAACACTATATATATATAGTGTTAAATTGTAATGCGCCTTAGTGCCAAAATGCCCATTCAGAGATTGCATCTCTGATACTAATAAAAATCCCAGTACATATATTGGTTTTACTACAACCACGCTCTCCCGTAGACTTACATATCATTTTTCTGATCAGAGTACAATTAAACAACATTTCTCTGAAAAACATAAACATGTAAGTAATATCAGATCAATTTTGGTCAACAATACAGTGATCCTTACTCATACACACAGTAAGAGGAACCGTCAGATATTGGAGGCCATGTACATCAAATCTAAACAACCAACACTCAATAAAATCACCTTTAAATCCGGACATAACACGTTACATTGCATTTGAATACATGGTTTTGTTGCCATTTCGTGCTATCACACGGTGTGACATCATAGAACCGCATTGCAAATTTCAGAACTGCGTTTGTTATTTTTGGTAACTATCGCCATTGCCTAGTAGAGTTTTATGTCAACACAAAATAAAATCGTCGGTGATGGTGGATGTTATTGTATTACCATCTAAATAACCTCTCTGAAGATGGCTGATGTGAGCCGAAAGCTTAGAAGCAAATTAATAAAAAATTATCCAAATGTTGGAGAATTTTTGTCTTTATTTTCAACTGAAATTAAAGCCAAAATACGACATTTAGAATGGCTCATGATTAAACATAATAGACATTCATTGTCTCTTATATTTAACAATATATGTTTAAAAATTATTTGCTGCCTTGATACACTAAATATATATATATGTATATATATATATATATATATCTTCTATGTTCCATGTCCCTTCAGAACATAGGCGATCATGGCCTTCCACATCTTCTATTTTTTATTGCTCTTAATACCCCTTCTCCACTCAATCCCTACTCCTCCATCCATCTGCTTAAATCCATCAGATTATATCATGCATTGCTTTCCCTTGTCTCTCTTCCTCTCTAGCCACCCTGTGAGTAGAAAGTTCTCTAAGCCCTCTTTCCCCATTACATGTTCCAAAAATTACACCTGTTTTTTCCTGATGTCAAGTATCAGTTTCCTTTTTGCGTTCATTTTCTCTAAAGCCTTGTCATTTCTTGCATGATCCATCCAAGATATCCTCAGCATTCTTTTGTAGAACCGTATTTTGGCTGCTTCAAGTCATTCCTTCATCTTTGATGAAATTGTCAAGTAGTCGCTGCCATATTGAAGGACAGACATCACATAACAATTCGGTACTCTCTTCTCAATACTCTACTCAGCTTCTGAAAGGCATCCTTGGTCATGCTAATACACCTTCAGATCTCTGTATTGAGCTTTTCATCCTCTGTTCGAACACTTTCCAGATATTTTTTAATTTTGTTCACCCCAAACAAGGCTGTAAAGTCACTAAGACACAAAGGTTACTGGATGTGGAAATATTTGAAAACAGAAACTTTAATAATGAAAGAGAACGAAAGCATAATCAAAAGCACAGTAGATAGTGATTGACATTGCATTTAAATTTTTGAAGATTAATGTTGCTTTGAAAGCATGGAGCTTTCCTTATATGGAAACATTCAGCATCCATTGAAAGCACTAGATTGGCAATTTACAGTTGAGCTGGCTAGATGTAGTCATGAGTTCTATGCTAACCATTTTTTTCTCACACTTCTCACTTGTGAAACTCCTTTCTTTGTTGCCATAGTCATGCTGTTTCAGCTGTTGCATGCTCTTTCTTCAGGTGATTGTAATTTCAAACTGAACCCTTTATTTTGTTCACTGAGGTAGATTGTTCTAGTTCCACAAGTCATATCTCTTCCAGATGTCTCAGTACCAGTTATCTCCCTTTAACACAACTCTCTAAGTTTTTTGTTAACCTCTGCTGTAGTCAGGTATTGAACTCAAAACTCTTTGGGTCAAGTCTCTGGATCAACCAACATTTTTATCCACGGGCCATGTGCCACAATGAATAAAATAAACAGTTCAGTTTGAAATTCCAATCACCTGAAGACGGTCAGAGCATACAATGGACAAAATATTGTGAATATGGCAACAAAGATGAGGACAACGATCCAAACAATGTAATGAGTGTAAATAATGGATGTTAAAATTTGGCATCATATCATTCACTGCAGGAAATAGTATATTGAAGTGTATATGGTATATTTAATATATATATATATATATATATATATATATATATTTCTTTTTTGGAGGCTGAATACAGTTACCAAATTATCAGGTGGCGTTCCTCTGTGGATAGGGCCTGGTCAGAGATGGATGAAGACATCAGCAGCAATCCATTCACTCAGGGGTGATCCAGGAAGGAAAGTTTGCCAGCTTGGGGATATGATCAGTGACTATGGGGTAATGAAGTTTAGATTGAAGGAAAGGAAGGCTAAATCCTTAGCTCTAGTTAAGAAAAGTTGGCAGCAGAGAATTATCCGGTCACAGAGGAAATCAAGGCAATATTGGAAGGCATAATGAAGTACATTGGCAAGTTGAGTAGCGCAGAGCGGCTTTGCCCAAAAGAGACAGAGGGCTGCCAGGGTTTAGAAATTATTCATGGAAAGCTCTGTCTGCTTCACTAAGCAGTTGTTTCAGTAGAAGGTTAGAGGAATGTTGAGCATTGAGCAAAAAGAGCTAAAGAGACACCTTATCAGCACGTACTCTGATGTCAGCAGGGAGGTCTCAGTGGAGGTGATACCAGGTTTATTCAGGCCTGGTTTCCCTGAAGTAGTGTTTGATGAATCTCCAGTGACTTGGAAGGAGGTCAGAAGTTGCGAGTGTGTTCTGTGGGGGGTGCTAATGGTGGAACATATGTGGTTTACAAGAGGTGTCCTAGGCTGTTGAGGTGTTCCTGAAGATTTGGGAAGTTGGTGCTATTCCAGATTGTTCATGCTGAGCTGATATTGTGTATATGCCAAAAGAGGAGAATTCATTAACTCTTAGTTTCGTGAACATTGAGGGAAAGGAGTTTGCCAGAAGGCTGACAAGCTACCTGCTCAAGAATAACTACATAGACAATAGTATTCAAAAGGCAGGAGTCCCAGATTTTCCGAGGTGTCACTGTGGGGTTGAAATTCAGCAGCAAGTGGAGGCAGGTCTGCAAAGCATATGCCATTGTGGGTTTCCTAGAAAATTTAAAGTTTAGTGTATGCATTTTAGGTTCATGCTGAAACTAATGTGGTTGCTTACTGTATATGAGGTGGCAGTGTCTTGAGTTGAGATAATTGAGAGGAAGATCAGTAAGTGCATATTGAAGTGGCTTGGTGTTGTGAGGATTTTGTCACCAGTTGCTTTGTATAGCAACACGATGGGATTTCGGTTACGTATTACTTCTTTGGTGGAGGAGTATAAGGTGGCAAATGTGAGATTGCAGTCCATGCTGTGTGAATCAAAGGATGCTGTAATCCAGGAAAATGTGCCGGTTATAAGGACAAGAAGAAGGTGGGAGATATCAGATGTGATGACAACAGTGGAAGGGATGGTTAAGCAGGTGGAGCATTAGGGTATTTCAAGAGAGGGACGTGCTGGACTTAGTCTGGTTGAGATGGAGAGATTCTGATCAGAGGCAAATGGACAGGAACAATTGAAGTTATGGGAACAAGAGGTTTGAAAAGTTGAGTAGAAAAGACGAATAGTGCAATATGTTTAACAGGCTCAGCAGTGGTTGATGGCTCAAACTGGGAGAGCATTGATGGGGTTCAAATTAGTTGGTCCGGTTGGTGGCATCTTGGCACGGAACATTTGAAGTTCCTCATTCAGGTAGCATATGATGTGGTGCCATTACCAGCAAATTTGAAGAGATGAGGAGTCCAGGAGTTACCATCCTGCTGGTTGTGTGGTGCATATGGAAACCTGTGCCATATGCTGTCATTCTGCCCTGAAGCACTACAGAATGGCTGATATATCTTTAGATATGACTTAGTTTTGAAGATTGTGGCAGCAGCTATAAGAAGTGCTAATATACTCTCATCAGACGTGTCACAAAGTGTGACTGGCACAAAGCGTGACTGGCACAAAGTGTAACTGGCACAAAGTGTGACTGGCACAAAGCGTAACTGGCACAAAGCAGAAGACCAGGATGGAGGATTCAAGGAAATAGACAGTGTTGGTTGACGCTACACTGCCAGGGGACATTATTGTGTCTAGACTTAGGATAATCTAGCTTTGATTGACAGAATAAACATCTGTTGCTTGGCAAGCTGACAGTGGCATGGGGAGGAAAGTTATTGAAGAGGCTAATGAAAGAAAGTTACTTTGGTATGAGGAACTAGTGGCTGAAGTCTGTGAGAGAGGATACAGCTTCACCCTGGTGCCATTTGAGGTTGGTAGTAGGAGTTTTCCTGCTGCTTTCTTAAAGAGATTCCTCAAGTATTCTGGTATCTAAAAGCCAAATAAGATAATAAAGACCTGTGGTGAAAACGCGGCCAAAGGTAGTGCATGGATTAGCCAGAAATTTGTATCAAGTCAAAATAAATATCATAGACCAGTTGAAATGCAACATCGTTTAGCTGTTGTGGGCCCATCGTGTGGAGGGGTACTGAGCTTAATGGGATGAAACTTTGTTGAAGCATGGTGCTCAGCTAAAAATTACAGCTGATGTGGAGCACTTGATGTGTACATGTGTTACCTATCTATCTATCTATCTATCTATCTATATATATATATATATATATATATATCTTCTGTTCCAACTTTTGGCCTATTAGTCTTCTCTCAGGGCTCTATCCTTGGTCTTACTTTATTTTGCATTTTCATTAACAACCTTCCCAATGTCATCATTTCCAAACTTGGTATCGATGCGAATAACACAACTATTTACTTTTGTCTTCATAGTCAGTTTGATTAGGTCAAATTGGAGGCTGATGTCAAAAATGTTCTTCGGTCCCTTGTTAAGTGAGGCAAAGTATGGCTTGTTAATTTTAATATCTCCAGAACTAAACTGCTCTCTATTAATCATCTGAGAGACCCCCTACTGCCTTCCATCAGCATGGCTGATGCTAACCTCCATGTGAGTAATTCTTGGGCTAATGTTCTTGGCTGACATGAAGTAGAAAGACTATATTGAATCCATTGCTAGGTCAGCTGCTAAGAAAGCTGGTTTACTATATCATGCTAGACAATTTTTCTCTCCAGAATCTATCTTATATATCTATAAGTTTACTGTTCATTCATGCTCAGAATATTGCTGCCACATATGGTCCAGTGCCCCTGCAATTTACCATGAGCTCTTTGATAAAATCCAAAGAATCAGCAATATTATTGGTTCTGATCTGGCAGCTCAGATTTAGTCAGTTTCCCACCACCATAAGGTTGCCTCTCTTTGACTTTTCTATAATACTTTCATGATAATTGTTCAAATGAACATTTCACTTTGGTACCCTAGATTTTTTTAATTTAAGTGCAGTATTAAACTGGCATCAAGATCTCATTAATTTACTGTTCAGCTGGCAAAGTGTAACCATAAATTCTATGCTAACAATTTCATTTTTTACAATTCTTGCTTGTGGAACTCCCTTCCAGCTCTATGCTTTCCAACCAACTTTAATCTGCAAAAATCTAAATGCAATATCAACCGCTATCTACCATCCTCCTGATTACTTTTTACCCTTTCTGCTCACTATTAATGTTTCTGTTCCTAATTCTTCCACACTGGGTAGCCCTTTGTGTCTTAGTGGCTTTACTGCCTTGCAGAAATATTTGTTGCATACTAGTATTATTTTTATCTTTCTTAAAATAAAAAGCATAAAATAAACAAACTGCTTACTGTCTTCTATCTTCAATGTTGAAATCAGTTAACAAAAAATGTCAATACAATGAAAAGTGATCTTTATGAATAAATTTTTTAAACTAAACACTCCTAATGCCATCTGAGGACAAAAACAGAGCAAACTTTTTGGTCAGTTCTATACATGAATAAATTCAGTAATTGTAAATTATAATTTCAATGATAAAATTGAAAACTTAAGAATCATATTTATTTCATACTTTATTTTCAATTTCAGATTCTGTCATCTTTTTCTTTTGAAATTAAAAGATGCAAAAAATATTTTCTAAAATTTTAAGAGTTTAAATTATGTGTTGCTTATCATCTTAAATTCTCATATTGATTTGCATTTATAGAATATTTTGTGCACCAGTGCATGCAATGACTGCTATTGAATTTTATCTTAATGATTTTTAAAAAAATCATTGGCATATGGAAGTCCATAAGGATAAAATTGCTCTTCAAAGCTATTGTTGCACTGTCAGTTTTAGTGAATTGAACTTCCACAACTTGTCATTGATTTCCTTGGGATTGTTTTTCTTATGTTTTTATTGGCATTTTTTTTGTAAAGAATCAACTTCTTTTTCACACAGACTTGTTTTTTTGGAAAAGAAATAGCATTTACTAAGAAAGGGACTTAATCAAATCTGTCCAAGTTTGTTCTGAATTTTCATAATTTTATTGTTTATAGAATTTGCTACAGAGAAACTGGTTGATTCAAAACTTCTAGAATAAATTGAATGACATTATCTGTCTTGAATATTTTCTCTGCTAAAATAATTCAATAGATTGCAAAATATGTTGAACCGATCATATGATCATGTAATGCTACTAATCATAACAAAATGAAGAGAGATTTGACGTAAAACAGTTTGGGGAGAAAAGAAAAGATTTAAAATAACTTTTCTTAAAATCTCGGCTTTTGTGACCACAGCTATAAGATGTTCGTATATGAAGTAGGAAACTTCAGTAGAAACTTAAAATGAGTTTGAATGTAATTAGTTTAATGAGCAGGATTGTCAACTTTGTTAAATTATAATTAATGTTTGTTGTATAAATAATGTTTGTTGTGGATATGATACACAGAGAAAGTGTGCTGTGGTATTATTCAGCACAATATCTGGTGATAAGCAGATATTCACAGAACAGTAGAATAGTTACAATAACAGACAAGACAAGACTTACAACTCAGAGAGGAGAGGTTTGGATCACAATAGCTGTTGAAGAAATCAGTCTGAATATTAATCAAATGAGACTCGAATATTGTGCTTAACACATCACTCAATAAATCCCAGGCCTGACATATAGATGGTGCCACTAATAAAAAATGCATATGATTTTTATGAAGTACTAACCTTCAAATGGCACATTACAAATTTGGGCCCAATTGGATTATTAGTTTACAAATTACAGTTATTTAAGTGAAACTATTGTTGTAAATTTTCAAAACAATGCAAAAATCTGAATTTCATGTGTTGATAAAGCATTACTTTCTGGTGGGAAAAAATCTGTTCAAGCAAAACAATGGCTTGGTAACTGTTCTTTGAACTCTGCTCTGTCAGAAACTCAGTTGTACAGACACAAATGATTCTGAACGCTCAGGTCCTCCAAAATTGGCAGTTGTCCCAGAAAATACTAAAAAATCTACAAACTCGTTTTCGTGGATCATGAATTAAAGTTCTGTGAGATAGCAGAGGTGTTGAACATATCAGAAGGCAGTGTATTCACCATTTTGCATGAACATTTGTCAATGAGAAAGTTGTGTTCAAAGTAGGTGCCATGTTTCTTCACAGTTGATCAAAAAGAACAACGTGTTGACAATTCAGAGTGTTGTTTGCAACTGTTTCAATGCAACAAGATGGAGTTTTTGCATAATTATGTGACAATGGATGAAGCAGATATCCACCACTTCACTCCGGAGTCAAATTGGCAGTCAGCTGAGTAGTCAGCAGCAGGTGAAAGCTGTCCAAAGCGACCAAAGATACCAACATCAGCAAGCAAGACTTTCGCATCCGTATTTTGGGATGCACAAGGTATTTTGTTCATTGATTACCTTAAGAAAGGAAGAACCATCTATAGCGAATATTATATCGCATTATTGGTGCATTTGTAGAAAGAAATTACCAATAAATGGTCACAAATGAAGAAGAAAAAGTGATCTTTCACCATGACAACGCACCATTTTACAAGTCAATTGCAACGATAGGAAAACTACATAAATTGCACTTCGAATTGCTTCTGCATCCATGCTATTCTCCAGATCTGACCCCCAGCAACTACAGGCTGTTTGCAGCCTTCAAAAGAATGCTTCAGGGAAAGAGATTTGGCTCCAATGAAGAAGTGATAACGGAAACCGAGGCATATGTTGAGGTCAAATACAAATCATTCTACAAAAAAGGCATTGAATTATTAGAGAAGTGTTGGAATCAGTGCATCACTCTAGAAAAAGACTATGTTGATGAATAAAGTTGAATTTTGCCTAAAAGTTGTTTTATTAGTTAGGCCCAGGATTTATTGAGTGTTATTATTCTTTACTTAAATAGAGCATTTCAGACCATGGGCCATTTCATCATTGAGAGTGCTGCATATATATGGTATTTTTTTAATTTATTCCTGTAGAGATGTAATATAACTGAAATTGACATTGTTTTATACCTTCGAATTTCTAAAAAGAACAAGTACAGAAAAAGTTAAATAAAGCACACTCTTTACCAATAAAACATATTTGGCAACCTTTTTTCTTCTTTTTTATGTACTGTGTCCCCTCAGGACGTTGGTGATTGTAGTTTTTTAACATTTCATGTCCTTTGTAGCTCTTGATAAATTTTATCTTTTTGTTATGTTTTCTAAACCCTGTTTTGCCATCCATTTACTCATCATCAAATATATCATGCAGTGTTTACCTTTGTCACTCAAGCTGTCCTGTGAGTATTAGATTTTCCAGGTCTTCTTTCTTCATTGTGTAACCCAAAAATTTCAAATGTCTCCCATTGATGTTAAATATAAGTTTGTTATTATTTTCTCTAAATCCTTATCATTGCTCAAATGTTTGGTCCATGGTATCCTAAGCATCATTCTGTAGAGCATATTTCAGTTGCTTCGAGTCTCTTCTTCATCTTGGAGGAGATTGTTCAGCATTCACTGTCAGACAGGAAGACAGATACCACATAGCAGTTCAGTATTCATTTCTTTGTTTCTAACAAAATTTTTATGTCTCTTAATACTCTGCTTAGTTTTTGGAATACATCTTTGGCCATCTCAAGGTTCCTTTGGATTTCAGTGTCTTACTTTCCATCCTCTGTTAGAGAAATGGAAAAAGATTTAAAATCCCTTTGTATAACATGTTGGCTTTTTTGGCCAACAAAATAATGTATTCCTACATGAAATAATGTATTCCTACATGAAATAATGTATTCCTACATGAAATAAGAAAAATGATGTAAGTGGGATGTAATTAGTAGCTACTTGTTTATTTTAATTATGTGATTCAAAGTTTTGCTCTCTCTTCTTACTGTTGCCTTTTATTAAAACACTAGCAGTATAGCCTGGCATTGCATTGGACATTGACACAAAAGACTAAAAAGCAATAGTTGTTTCCAGTTAAAGAAAAACTGCAGACTAAAAGAAAAATGAATGGATGTAAGTCAAATTTTGTTTTCCTGGTATCGATATCAAATAAGTTTTTTCATTGTAAACTGAATTTTGAAGGCTAAATAAGTCCTCTGAGTAAATGGTATCATGGCTAAGACTAAGAACTACAACTATATCTTCTTAAAGTCAAACCCAAAGCAAAAACTAAAATAAAAGGGCTGAAAAAATACAGGCATACAGACAGATAAACAAACACACACACAAACATCTTGCTTTTTATATATATATATTATCAATTTTCTGCACTATTGTAAAAACTGCAACCTTGAAACTTCTGAATATCGTTTCTTATATCTTTGTCGATGAGTGTATCAAATTTGATTAAAATCAGACCACTTCTTTTATAACCCAATTTTTTCGATTATCAATTTTTGATATTTATTGGGGGTACCTTGACACAAAACTTAGCTAAGAACACTTGCAGATGTTTATAATACAACTGTGTAAATTTTCAAGAAAATCGGTTCAGCCGTTTTGGAGTCTATAGGTAATGGACACGGACATACACACACAGACAAAGTTCTATTTATATATAAGATTAGATTAGATTAGATTAGATTAGATAGATTTCAGTTTGATACACTCTTCAGTCATTGAAACAAACTACTGAAGTGGTATATACATATATATTTACCAATATCTATACCACCCAATCTGTTTTTAACTAAACAATATATAATGAATGTAAAATACAAGACAGACAGACTGACATACAAAAACTTAGGACTGTTTATTTTTTTTTATGATGACCATAGGGAAACAAATTTCTCAATGATTCTTGAGGATGTCTTTTTCAGTCCAGAAATTAAGGTAAATAAGGATAATGGTTAAATTCAAGTCAGCCTTGCCCTGAGTTGGAACAACCAACGAAAAGTTGAGTTACTTCATATGTGGAAGTTTTGGAAGACACATGTAAATGTCATACATAGAAGTAGAAAAGAGAGTTTCTTTATCTGGTCCTTTTGGAAGTGGTGTTTTATTTTAATCCATAACTTAGGGTAAATAAAGATAAGGATGGTTGCATTGGTTGAGCTCAAATCAGCCTTGTGTTAAGTTGAATGAACCAAAGTACATTTTGTAGTTACTTAATTTATCAGCTGTGGGAAAAGGAGATGTTTGTCAGTGGGGATGACCTTTTTCCACATTCTGCTACATTTTAGAGCAAGAGGAAGAAAGCGTTTGAGGAAAGAAATGTCTATCTTTTTATAGAACTTAAACAGCACCAATTAATAGGTGTTTGATGAAGCCAACTGGGGTAATAAAATTCCCAGTTTTTTTATTACTAGATTCATGGGAAAATGTATTTCTGTTTTTTTTTTAATTGTTTGATTTTTATTCAAATTTGCCACACTACCACCAATATATTTGCAGTATTGATAAACGCCTGTTATCCATAAAAAAATATTCATAAACCATTTTAAAATGACTTATTCATATATAAACATTTTGAAGAACAATTTTTCTTGTCATTTCCTGTTTTTTGAGCAAACACAATGCAGGTTTATTTTCAAACTAAAACAGTAAATTGTTTTGTTAAAATATTTTCTAAAATGATTAGAATCTATTTTGCTTTTGAAAAATCACAAAAATATCTGACTAACCTTTTTATTTATTTTACTTTCTTCAAAATTCATTCAAAGTGCAGAATTTTTTTGATAATTAAAATAAAATAAATTTTTTTTGATAATTAAAATAAAAATAAAAAACCTTCATATTCAAGTCTATATAAAAACCCTTTATATTCAAGTCTCTTGTGTGCAATAATTTTTAAAGATATTTTTCTTTTTTAATTACTTTTTTTAAAAATTATTACAGCATTTCTTAATGTCTAATTCAATATTTGATGCGTGTCCTTGAGAACTAAGCATGAAATTATTTTGAAAAAGTGCTTAAGCAAAGATTAGTTGGATGTTAATGTAAAAAATGTGAGACACTTTCATCTGTCAGAGTTAAAAAGAAAAAATTACATTTACTTTGTTGGATGTAGGCCTATCCCAGATTCTTGGAGAGGAATTAGCTTATTAATTGCATCTTTATGCCAAGAATATGTGGGGGTCAAGTGGCAGCAAGTCATCATTCATTCTAAATAATTGTCTTTTATAGTCACAGGGTTCAATGGGTAAATTGTTGACATTTTATACTTTCAATTTTGAACATTCACATTTTTGTTTTTAGTTTTGTCAACTGCACAGTATAAAAGGGTCTGTTGGGCACCTTTCTTTGAAAAAAATAGCACTATGAAGCAATTCACTCTGCCAGAAATTTTGAAACAGCATGCTGTAATGCTTGACATATGAACATTTCGGAGTGTTTGGGTGTAAATCTGCGTACAGTGCGGATGATTTGGAAACAGTCTAATGGCGATTATGAAGATATGGCATCTCATAAAACTCTGATAAGCAAAGAACAGAATTAGTTGGTGTGGCCTCAAACTCAGCACGGTATCCTACATCAGGTGTCGTGAGGAAGTAGTGCTACTCTAGGTCAAGAGGGTGGCTGCTGGAAGACCCTATGTCTGGCAACAGGACACTGCACCACACCACACAAATAGGAGAATTTAATCATGGCTGTCTGGCAATTTCTGCAACCAATTCATGCCTTATATCTGGCCACCTAACTTCCCCGCCTGCAACCCCCTTGGTTATTATGTCTGGGGCACATTTGAGTGACAAACTAAAAAAACTTCTTGTAACTTCAAAAATGAACTGAAGGTAAGAATTATGGCAGTATTCACCAACTTAAACAAGGAGACCATTCAGAAGAGATGCAGGAGATTCCAAAGTTGTCTGGAGACCATGGTTGAAGCCAAAAGCTATTTAATAGAATTAATTTACTCTTTAGTATTTCAAGAGATGTCAATGTTATTTTCATTTCTTGAGTAAGTTAGACAACAATTCATTCATCATGCCCCCCCTCTCTCTGTATATATATATATATATATATATAGTACATTTTGAAAGTGTCTTTAAACCATACCATGGGTTGATCTAAACTTTTTGAATGAAGTTGGATAGACTGAATTGTTTGTCAATATTAGTGCTAGCAGAAATTCACATGTTGTCACGACCAAGTTTGAAAAAGCCCCTTCTTTTGACTATCTGCACGCATGTAAATGTAATTTTTTTTTCTCTTGAGAAAGTTATTTTATTTTTTATAAAAATCTATATGTATAGAAATCCACCATGTGTTTAATTTCTTTTCTTTTGAAAATGTTAAATTCAATTCTTTTAAAGTTTCCACCTTGGCCATAACAAATAGGAAATCCTGGTAGAAACTGGTGACCAATGTCAACGTCATTGTCAATGCCAATCTCATCCAATACAAATCTAAGCACAATTTGTTACAATGCTTAAATGAACAGGTAATACAACTGGATTACAGTAAATAATCAGACAGTGATTAGGTTCTAAAATAAGGGATGCATCAGTCCCTATATTCGTACACTGTTTGTCCTTCTTTAGCATTAACACTGTGGAATTCCGTTCTGTTTACTTGTTTTCCTGACAGCTACAATCTCCAAGAATTGAAATGTAAAGACAATAGTCATCTCCAATCTCACTAACCTGCATCCTCTCTCATGCTCCTTTCTCCGTCCACTCCACTCTCATCAGTATCTCATCCTTCTCTTATCCACTTCCTGACATCCCCTATAACCTGTCACTCTTTCACATAACTTTCCTCCTGTGTAACCCCTGCAAAACAGTGGCAGTAAAATGTCTTGCTTGGGTGATATGATTATAAAAAAAAAAAATTTCTATGCATTTATATTCCAGAAAATGTAAATAAATCTAAAAGACATGTGTAGCTAATCAGTATTTCATTGACTGATTGATTCGTTTTCTACGGCTTATAAACAGACAAGAAATTATTATGTAAATATAAAGTGGGGGATCAATATTATATTACAATCAATATTTAAATTGATCACTCACTTTATGGCCACATTCATCCTTGTCTTACCCACTTTTTGACACTCCCTATAACTTGTCACTCTTTCTTATAACTTTCTTTCTATGTAACCCCCTGCAAAACAGTGGCAGTAAAATGACTTGCTTGGGGTGATATGATTAAAAAAAAAACCCAAAAAACACAGGCCTGTATTCTTAAATGAATATCATCATACAGATGGCAGATAATATCACAAAATACATTATTTCATGCTTCTTATACCTGCCTGTTAATGCAATACAGTAAGTGTTATAGTTGGGTTAACTGAATAAGTCAAGTGTTGTTCCATCATGTCCCATAGATGAACAAATGAGGACAGTTCTAGTAACTACCAAACAAGGCAGTGGTTAAACATTTTCTAGTATATGCTGAGTAGTACAGGCATCATGTAAGCAGGCATTATTCTACTGTAACAGCATCATCAACTTCCTATTGTCAAAATGGCAGAAGAATAGACCGGACATTGTTATGATCTCATGCAATACTAAGTGAATATCAATGTCCTGAATATACATGCTGCTCTCCAATGTTTCCTCTACAAACACCAAAAAGTGAGTGAGACTTGTAGTTTATGGCATTCCACGCTATTATGTATGCTTACGGCATATCACATTGAATACACCGGTTCTCATTCGATCACCAAAGTTAAGCAACATTGAGTCTGGTCAGTACTTAGATGGGTGACCACTTGGGAATACCAGGTGCTGTAAGCGTTTAGTGATGGATGTGCGTGCTTACGGCCATATCACATTGAATACACCGGTTCTCATTCGATCACCAAAGTTAAGCAACGTTGAGCCTGGTGAGTACTTAGATGAGTGACCACTTGGGAATACCAGGCGCTGTAAGTGTTCAGTGATGGATGTGCATTGTGGTGCAGTGGATATCAACTTGGAAAGAGAAATTGGTAAGCTGAGTTCAAATTCCAGTTGAGTACCCTGCATTTACTTCAGCACTGGTACCCTTGGGAAAGGTATTAATCTGTTACTTCCCTCCAGTTATGGATTAAATAACAGGATGGGGCCTGGAGGCAACCCATCTAGTGTTGGTGTCACAATAAAAACACCCTTGGTATCCCTGGCAAAGCATCAAGTTTTCAGCTATTTGACAAGATTAAGAATTTCACTGTAAATTGTGCCAGGGTTCCAAATGCACAGGGAATACTTGAGGGGTGTAGTGAGTTCTATCTCGGCCAAGGCCGCAAGACGACGATGCTAGGGATTGGGTTTGTTTTTTATGAGTAGATTCATTCTAGAAGATGTGGCTCTGCCAGATCTATGTTGCATGTATAAACTACCGCCGTTTACACTGTACTCATCCCCGAGCGGGACAGAATGCCATTTCTTTGGGCACCACTAGAGGTGCATATAAAGACATTTTATTAAAATGGCTTAGTCTAGATGCATGTATTTCTACAGTCTTGTGTCAAGTAAGCAATTCAAATTGATCCATGTTGATAATCCTTGAGCCCCATTTATTCTAATCTACGCTGTAGATTCTGTGTATTCATGATCTGCTTCTCTTAAAATGTGTCGGTTTTAAGAAGCAACTATTTGGCCATCCAGAACCTGGTCTTGAGTTGAAGCCATTGGGAGATGGTTAATTTTTCCTTGATTTAGCCTTGTGTCATACTTAACCGAACTCCCTACAACTTACAAGTTTTATGCAGAGTTATAATCATCAGAAGGTTGACAGTTGGTTGGAATATGTGGAATAGTGTGAGAAGAATAAAATATACATTTTGCATTTTAAAATAGAAATTTATTAAAGGGAAAAACTAACATAAGTTGTAGGAGTTAATTCGGCCTTGTGTCAGACTTAACCAAACTCCCTACAGCTTACAAGTTTTATGCAGAGTTATAGTCATCAGAAGGTTTTTCATCATCAGAAGGTTGGTTGTCGGCAGGTTGGAATTTGTGGAATTGTATGGAATAGCGTGAGAAGAATAAAATACACATTTTGCATTTTAAAATAGAAATTTATGAAAGGGAAAAACTAACATAAGTTGTAGGAGTTAATGTTCAATTAGAAACATTATTAAGAGGTTAAGGGTAGAGTTGTGTGGTGATACCGACCAAGCAAAAGCGAGCTGACCGGATGTTTGCTCTATAGCAACCAGAAGGCAAATGAATAAAAATCATCTCTGCGCAGGTGTATTCGTGCAGATGTTCCGGTTGAAAAATAAAAATTAATCAAATATCCAATTTCCATTTCGCGAGCCGACGCGAATTTTATTTACCAGCCAATGGGAAGCCCGAAATCAAATACAAGTATGGAATTCAAAATGAGCTTTTGATCCAAAAAGTGGATGTAAAAAACGGAGACAAAAAGCATCATCAGCCAGAAGGACTCACAGGATGGAGTAACCATGTCTCCTCTTGACTTAAATCGAGCGGCTACTATGCTGGCCTCTTTCCTTCTCCCTGTCTCAAAAGTACTTACTGACCTCAGGAGTGACTTCTTCAAAGATATTCCTTACAAACCAACTTACTGACTTACTGACCTTAGAAGTGGCAACTTCAAAATGAACATTCATCACACTCCTAAGCCTTTTATCTTTTTCAGCTCATTATTATTTTCCATGAACATTCTAACCTCCGTTGGACCTTTATTTCAAGTATTGCTTTAATTGTAAAACATTGACATGTGTATATATATATAAATGTTATTTTATACTCAAATTGTCTTTCTTGATTTTATAATCATTTTATGACTTATAGTGGGCTATCTTCCACAAGGCCAAATTCCGTTAACCTGCAATGGTATACAATTACCATTCACTACAAATGGAATCCTACTACAACTAGAAAAAGAGTAAATAAGATATACCCACTATAGTTGTACAAAATGTTTGTAGCAGTAATTGTTGAGAGACATAAGGAGAAAGAGAACAAGGTGCGACCTGATCTTATCTCCAGGTGGATTTGAAGTTGGTTACATTTTAGTTTTCTCCATTTATATAGTCTTTTTTAATTTAGCACTGGATCCTCAAGTTTTGTAAGTCCTCCCACTGGTCAAAAATCATTTTAACACCTACTTGCAAAAAGCACATAGTCAATCCTTTTTCTATTTGAAAAAAAAAAAAAAACAGGATTTCACATGTTATTGTGAATTTTTGTAAAAGTGAAGAGAGCTGATTTTAATTAATTTCTTATCAGCTACAGTCACTGGTGCAATTATATTTCTGGGTGAAATTCCACACTGCAGCAAAAGAATATATAACACCTTACTTGGGGTGAAATAATTAAAAAACACCCCAAAAAACCCCAGATGACTCATGGTAAATCACTTACCATTTGGTATTTTGGCCATTTTGATATTTTTGAGCTCACTGAAATGAGAGGAGATTTAAGAGGTCATGACTCTTTTTTGTGATAGACTGGTCCATCATAAAGCCATAATAAAAAATATAACACCACTTCTTTGAATAAAGAGCCATTCAGATATTAAAAATTCAGGCAATCTGCTCAAAAAGCTAAACAGAATGAATATGACAAATAAACACATGGCTAGTTTAAATGTCAAATCACTTTGTACCAACATTCAACCATTATCTATCTTACATATCGTCATAATGCGCACCTCTTTTTCCCTCCTTGTACACCCTTAAATAACTTAATTTAGTAACTTGCTACTTTGTGTATCTCTTGGGCTTTGTATTGGGTGAGGCAAAGTACAAAGAAATTCCTCTCAACAAATGCTTGGATTTTTTTAAGAAAACATTTAATAAAATAAAAAATAAATAATGGATAAAATTATATAATAAAAATGGATAAAATTTTGCTATCTTGTTACAAAACAACATTATTTAACTTTTAACAATGATTTTTATGAATAAAAATATGAACAACAGCTAGAGTTGACTCTTGATGGATTTTTAGTTTTGTTTATTCTGAGAATTTCTTGAATCTTGTCCTTTTCAAAGTATTTTACCCAATCAACATATTTCTGATACAATGATGACGTCCTT
The DNA here is from genome assembly GCA_037127315.1 of Ascarosepion bandense. Taxonomy (NCBI): domain Eukaryota; kingdom Metazoa; phylum Mollusca; class Cephalopoda; order Sepiida; family Sepiidae; genus Ascarosepion; species Ascarosepion bandense. The sequence continues at coordinate 19,261 of JBBBDQ010001062.1, read as the reverse complement.
TTAATATATTCCCACAATGCTACTTTACTTCACTTTATAGATAAACAAAACAAAATCAAACATACAATAGAATTTACTTACAAAGTAGAAACAAACTGGACAGATATTGAAATGCATCTTGCCTCACTTACTTACATATGCACTGATTTGTATATATATATATATATGTATATATATATGATGGATTCTCCCGTCGATCACGACGTATGAGGTCTAGACAACCGTTTAATTTGATGTAACATGCTCGCACTTACTCAATCATAAATGGCATTTGAATCCTGCAAGAGATTTACAAACAAGTTCACAATGGAAGCAAGAAGGGAGATTGCACGAATGATTGGCTGGGACACTTGCAGATGCTTTGGTTCTCTCACGTCTTATGCGCAGTTGGTCAGTCTCAGTCAACTGCTTAATGCCCCTCTGGCAGGCAGATCTCCATTTAATTTGTTGAGAGGCAATTCGTTCAAAATCACAGTGAGGAATATTTGTACATGTCAAATTCATTTTCATCTTATCCTTAAAGCAAAGCAGAGGTCTACCCGCCGTCCACTACTAAGCTCGCTGTACAACACTTGCTTTGGTATCCGGTCATCTTCCATATGTAAGACATGTCCTGCTCAACGCAGCTGTGATTGCATCAAAAAGCTCTCAATTCCACTAATACTGCAGCACGTGAATAGGTCCGCATTAGACATCTGATTGTTTAGGGTGAAACCACAAATTGTTCTAAGGCAATTTTTGTGGAAGACATCAAGCTTCTGGATGTGATTATGATAGACTGTCCATGATTCCGATCCATAAAGCAGCGTGGTTAGCACTACTGCTTTATACACAAGTACTTTAGTCCTTAGGCTAATCCCCCTATCATCCCACAACCGATGGCACAGTTTCCCAAAAGTACTACTTGATTTCGCAATTCGATTAATGATTTCATCATCAAGAGAAGCATTCCAATTAACCTTACTTCCAAGATAGGTAAAGTTTTTCACATATTTCAGATCTTTACCATCTACTCGGATTGGTATATCGGGAAAGCTGTATACAGGTGGCCACTGCTTCACACCCAGAACTTGTTTTGGTGTGGGGCAAGGTTGTTTTCTTGATGCTGATTGTCAGACCAAAAGCCTGGCAAGCAGCGGAAAACCTATCTACAAGCAGTTGCGCTTCCTCCTGAGAGGTTGCACAAAGTGCAGCGTCATCTGCAAACAAAAGATCCCTAATGATAGTTTGTTGAATAAGGGTCTTAGCTTTGAAACGCTGCTGGTTAAAGAGACCACCACTTGTTCTGAATTTGAATTCTACACCTGTACCAATATCAGCAAAAGCATAATTCAGCATACCTGAAAAGAACAAAGCAAACAGCACAGGTGCCATTACGCAACCCTGTTTGGTACCATTTGTCACATTGAAAGGTTCTGAAGACTCCACATTTGAAACAACAGATGCCTTCATTCCATCATGAAAAGACATGATTACATTCAGCATGTTGTCGGGTATTCCCAGCTTTTTCAAAACCTTCCAGAGAGCTGCACGGCTCAGAAAGAGAAATCGGTGAGCCGAGTTCAAATTCCAGTTGAATACCCTGCATTCACTTAAGCACTGGTGCCCTTGGGAAAGGTATTAACCCATCCCTTTCCTCCAGTTATGAGTTAAATAACAAGGGTAGGACTTGGGAATCCTGCCCTTAAAAACAAATCTCAATGAATCTTGATACTCGAAAAGAAAAAAGTATTACTAGACATAAAACTTGTATAAAAACAACAATAAATTGTTGAAAGAAAAAGGTATTACCAGCAATAAATAAATAAAATTTAGTTGGCAATAAATGACCCGCTGAGGTTGACTATGCCATAAAAACAAAACAACCAAAAAAAAAATCTTTTTGGGCTTACTCATTCGAAGCCTTTGATCTTAGGAAGCGGTTGATTATAGCTGAGAGTTTAGATATTTCTGAACAGGTTTGGTGCCATGCATGACATCCATATGAAAGTCTCAATCTGATAAAGCTGTTTAAGTATATGAGTCAAGTTTTAGTAGGCTCCTGGTTTAACATTTTTATACAAAAATGAAAAATATTTTGATAGAAGAGAAATTTAAATGAATTAAAGTTGCGATGTTTAATCTGAAATCAACAAAAGTGTAAATAAATAGAAACTAACATCGAAGCTGTCGTGCTGATCAATTAAGAAAATGAATGTAACCAGTCGCGAAGATTTCTACAATTTTTATTAGAGAAGGTTGTTACTAGTCATGAAATTGTAATGGGAAGAGTTATGACATGTCTATCATGTTTATGTAGTTTGTTTGAAATTAACTAATCGGTTTGCTAGCGGAAAATCTCCTGATGTTGTCACTAAATTGTAGACCAAAAAGGATAGTGACGATGTTTATATATCTTCTTTAAGTTATATAGTTCTGAAGATAATACCACCTGTCATTTTTCTTGAAAATAGTTCAGCATTATGACTCAACTAGGCTTCCATAGAAAACTACACATGCGAAGCATCCCCCACTCTGAAAGTTGATGTAATTTCCGGGTCAATCATTAAACTTATTGCCTGCCAACAGCAACAACATTGGTTTCGAATTCTCTTCCAGCACCAACAGCATTTTTGTCAATGTTAATGTGACATTTAAGATGACTTTCTCTCTAATGACTGTTGTTAGTGAAACGTTAGGCTGATTCGCAACCCACTTAGTTGATACGTGTGACGGCAAAAGGCCAGCCACATATTTTGATTCTAACATCACTTAATAATATTATTCTTTGCAGGCCGACTTTTCACCTTTCCATCCCATTTTATCACAATTATTGCATTTGAATTAATTACGGTTGAGTACACTCTTTTCTTCCTTTTAAAAAGAGAGGCAAGAACTAAATTACACGCATGCACGCACACTTTACAATAGTTTTTGAATGAAATTGTTCACATTGTATGAAGAGCTTTTTTTGTAAATTTTTGGTGCACGGAACCAGCTAAGAAAACTTTTCAACCTATCAATTCTTAGTTTATTTGCAAGGCCAGTCACTTAAAAATATTTTACCCATATTATTAAAATTATTGAATTGCTTAATTTCATGTTTGAGCTCCTCAAGGTCTTCCCAATGACCCACAGAAAGCATGAGGCCTACGAGACATTTTCAAAATAGTAAATTCTTTTATGTTCATTAAAATAAATTTGGTGAAAAAATCACTTTTGTTTGTAGAAGCTTGATTTTCTTCAACCGACTTTTGTAAATGTAATACTTTTTTTTAAAATCTCTGTAGAAAAAAAGAAAGAATTTCCTCATCACTCCTCTCCTCTTTCTGTTTCTATCTTATAAATCAGTAATTTACTCCAAAAAATTACTCTTACAGCTAATTTTGTGCGATCAATGTAGCCCTTTACATTTTTAAGATGTTCATTTCTACCCTGTACAAAAAGTAAGGCCTAACTTTTTGATCATATCTTTATCTGTTCTGTTGCCATGATGCAGTAAAGACTTCCGAGTTATTTCCCTTAGATTAATCAGTTAAAAGAAAAAAACTTCTATAATTTTAATATCTGTGTATGGTTAGTAAACACTGACTGAAAATTAAGGTTAGAGTTTGTAGTTGGGTTTATTTTTATTTTGGAATTACTAGATTAATGTTTAAAATAAAATTGCACATTCAGATGGGTGTCTCATTGTCTAAAGAAAAGGTCTGGATCTCTAACAATATTTTTAAGTAGCCCACATGAGAAAACTTATTTTGCTAAATTTTGTAATATTAAGAATAGAACTTAGAGTTTAATTTTTTGTATTGATCCTGGAAAAGAAACTGTTTCTAAGTTACTCCCCATCTAATTGGGGAGTGAAGTGTGGAATTATCACCTCCTCCTCATGTTTCCTTCTAATCTGAAAGTAAAACTTAAAAAACAAAAAAGGTTCACATGAATATTTTAAAAAACATATTTTCACATCTTTCTAGTGTTTGAAAATGTACGATAAAAAAATACTCTGCCAAATATTATGGAAAATATGGCATTGCTGATTAGAATAAGATGCTAACGAAGTTTTTTTTAAATAAGTGATAGAATCGCCAACTGGTGACAATTCGGTCGGGTTTCAATCTTGGGTTAAAAGTAATCGGATCTAACCGTACTGATGAGCTGTGATACAGCGAAACAGATCTGTTTGCGGATGACTATATATATATATATATATTGTGCATTTAGGCGACAATCTCTTTTAGGATGTGCGTTGTGGTCCAGTGGATATCGGCTCAGAACGAGAAATTGGGGAACCGAGTTCCAATTCCAGTTGAATTCATTGCATTCACTTCCATTGATGATTAGAATAAGATGCTAACAAAGTTTTTTTTAAATAAGTGATAGAATCACCGACTGATGACAATTCGGTCGGGTTTCAATCTTGGGTTAAAAGTAATCGGATCTAACCATACTGATGAGCTGTGATACAGTGAAACAGATCTGTTTGCAAATCAGTGAGCCGAGTTCGAATTCCAGTTGAATTCATTGCATTCACTTACATGCAAATACCCTTGGGAAAGGTATTAATCCATCTCTTCATTCCAGTTATGGGTTAAATAATAGGACAGATTGGGTTCTATAGCCTTGGTTGGCAACCAGTCTACTGCAGAAAGCAATGGCAACCTACTACGAGATAATCTGCCCAGTCAGTCATGTCTCTTTCAAGACATGATCGCCCAAGCGTGTTTCATGTATAGCACTTAACTGACTGACTGATTTTAATAAAATCAATGTCTTAAAATGTAAATGTTCTGATATTAGAGAAAATGTTTTGACCAATAAACAGTTTATCAAGTATTATTTTTTTTATAATTGTGATAATACGATATTGCTAATGGGTATTAAATAATATTGCTTCATGATCACCGGTTAATAGAGGTTAATATCACATCACATTGGGTCAGTCACCAGACAATGGGCAAGATATGGAAGAAAGGAATATTCTCCATTCTTTCATTTTCTTCATTCTGGACTTCATGTACATGACATAATAACATCTTAGTACATGAACCGAATAGATTATAGCTGGATGAAAACGTGCTTTATTATCAGAGACAGTTTCATCATGCTAAGTCACATACAAAATTATATACACATATTTACATTTTCCTCACACAGAGAAACTATAAAACATATCTACACCACAAACAGTATGAAAAGAAATTGAAAAGATAGGGTCTTACTTGTAATAATTTCCAACAGGAATTCGATTTGCCAGAGTATCTTTCTGTTTTTCTGGAGAAGCCATATGTAGGATTCCAAATTTGAACAGGCTGGACTTATCTGCTATGCCGCTAGTGAGGACATATGACACTCAAACAAGAAATGATGATTCATGTGTTTTTGTCAATATGTGGACTGTAAGCTGAAGATAGTTTCTATATGCGGTGAAGATATAATTTTTTAAAAAATGGCGCTATAAGCTTGTAAGCTGCACTACATGACTACTAGATAAAAAAAAGCAACTGCTAAGTTTAACTTTTGGAAGCTGACTGACGAACTGACTACTTTTCTCACTCTATAAAGTGATGTCACTAAGAAAGCATCACATGATCCACATCACTTCATCTCAACAAAAGGAAGATAATTGCCTTTTCTATCTCTACATCATTAATCATCTGATCTGATTTTTTAAAAATGCAACCAGGCAATATGTAACAAAATTTCAACATTTACAATAATCAGTAAATGTTATTTCTTGATTGCTTCTGTCTTGAAAGCAAAGGAAATTACTATTATTTCCTTCAAATTTTGCTTTTGTGACCTGAACATCAGTGTTTTGAAACTAATTTATTTTCCATTGCATTCCAGACAGATTCAGTGCTGAGTTGTTGAAGGAGAATTTTCTAGAACTTTCAAGAGATTCTAAAAGTTTCAAGAATTTCTAGAATATTCTGGCTGCATAGATGGCAGGATAAAAGTAATGGATGTAAGTTCAACAGTTCAGTTTACTTCTAGCTATGCCAGTGCAGACAAGTCATTTTTGATAGATGCGTTTGTCTCAGATAGCATCAAGAGGTTGTAAGCATCCAGCAGATGCATTTTGCTCTGTTTTGTATTTATCAGTTTTGAATGAGAAGACCTTCAGAAAGTATTGTTTCCGCTGCTGCACTTATTGGGCCTTGTGAAACAATTTGGACCTCCGGAAAGTATTGTTTCCGCTACTGCACTTATTGGGCCTTGTGAAACAATTTGGACCTCCGGAAAGTATTGTTTCCGCTACTGCACTTATTGGGCCTTGTGAAACAATTTGGACCTCCGGAAAGTATTGTTTCCGCTGCTGCACTTATTGGGCCTTGTGAAACAATTTGGACCTCCGGAAAGTATTGTTTCCGCTGCTGCACTTATTGGGCCTTGTGAAACAATTTGGACCTCCGGAAAGTATTGTTTCCGCTACTGCACTTATTGGGCCTTGTGAAACAATTTGGACCTCCGGAAAGTATTGTTTCCGCTGCTGCACTTATTGGGCCTTGTGAAACAATTTGGACCTCCGGAAAGTATTGTTTTCGCTACTGCACTTATTAGGCCTTGTGAAACAATTTGGACCTCCGGAAAGTATTGTTTCTGCTACTGCACTTATTAGGCCTTGTGAAACAATTTGGACCTTCGGAAAGTATTGTTTCCGCTACTGCACTTATTGGGCCTTGTGAAACAATTTGGACCTTCAGAAATTAGTATTCCCGCCACTACAATTTGGACCTTCAGAAAGTAGTATTCCTGCCACTGCACTTATTGAGCCTTGTGAAACAATTTGGACCTTTGGAAAGTATTGTTTCCACCACTGCACCTATTGGGCCTTGTGAAACAATTTGGAGCTTTGGAAATTATTGTTTCCGCGACTATACTTATTGGGCCTTGTGAAACAATTTGGACCTTCAGAAAGTAGTATTACCGCCACTGCACTTATTGAGCCTTGTGAAACAATTTGGACCTTTGGAAAGTATTGTTTCCACTACTGCACTTATTGGACCTTGTGAAACAATTTGTCACAGCTCTAGATAATGAGTTTGCAGCCTTCATGTACCTTCCCGACTTCTTCCCTAAACTCTCTGCAACAAAAGTCAAAGCTGGTGTCTCTGTCACACCACAAATAATGAAGCTCATAGAATGGAAGGAATTTCCCAAGAAACTCACTAGGAAATACAAATCAGTGTGAAACAAATTTGCCGTAGTAATTTGGAGGCTTCCTCAAGAATCACAAGATCAGAAACTATATGGAACTTGTTGAGACTCTGGTGAAGAATTATGGTGAAATGGGTTGCAGGATGTCCCTCAAAGTTCATATCAATTCAAGGAGAACGCAGGGGCATAATCAGAGGAGCAAGGCAAGCACTTCCACCAGGATATACTGGACTTTGAATGTTGCTACCAAAGATGACAAAGAGACATGACTGACTGTGCAGAAGATTTTACCACAGTAGGTTGCCATTACTTTCTTCAGTAGACTGGTTGCCAATCGAGGCTATAGAATCTAAACTGTTCTGCTTTTTAACCCATAGCTGGAGCGAGAAGCGGGAGATTAATACCTTTCCAAAGGGTTATTTGCATGTAAATGAATGCAACAAATTCATCTGGAAATCAAACTCGGTTCTCTGAGCTTTTGTTCTGAGCTGATATTCACTGCACCACAAGCCACATCCCAAAAATGTTGTACCTTGTGGTAATTACCACCGCACTGAAAAATGTTAGTTTCCTCAATCTGCAAAGATAATAGAAACTTTTCTTTGGTCATTCCAACTCTGTGCATGGCTGACTTGAGCTTGATCATTAATACAATGTTTATACATACTTTATTATAACTTCTGGACAAAAAAAGAAAATGAATATCCTCCAGCAACTTTGTTTCACTGCTGTTGTCTTCAAAAAGAATAAATAGTCTCCATAGTAGAAAAATAAGATTTTGTTTGCTTCTTCTTTGTTTACCACATTAGAAGGCATGCTCACACACACACACATACACACACAGAGAGGCATGCAGATATATGTACACATGTATGCACACATACAGTCACACACATATGCACATACATGCATATATACACATGCACACACATTTATATACAGACACGCACATACACACACATCTAAAGTATACACCAAAATGCAACCTTCTAAATTCCATAGACTCAACCAAACTTGGTTTAAAAATTATATTAATTTTATTTCATATTTTTCACATTGTTCCTGGGGAAAAACTTTAATGTTTTTCAGTCGCTTCATTCCAAGCGATGCAAGAAACTAATCTGATATGGTAAAAAATAGAGAGGACAATAAAAGGAAAAGGATTCAAGAAGACAGAAGATGACAACTGCCGGTGCATTTGAATTTTGAAGATTGTAATTGTCAGGAAAGTAGAATGAGAGCTATACAAGCCAGAAATCAAGGAACACAACTATTAGCATAGGACATTTCAAAAATGAAAATTATAAGACCTTGATGCCAATTTAGTATTGTGCTTTAATCTGTGAAGTATCAAAGACGGAAACTAACAGTTAACATGAAAATTGTAATGGAAAACACAGAGAGTAGCTATGTTAGGATGATAAAACTATGGTACTTTCATGACTAAAGCTGAGATGCCAAGTCAGGTTTCATAATGTTGCACATCCTTCTTTGGATTTTGTTAAAATTATTTAAGTATAATCTTAAAGGAAGTCTATATTTGTAAACAACAATTTAGTTTGTCTTGACTTGACGAAAACCAATGAAGAGTGCCTCCAGTGCCTAAATGAAAGCTTATCAAATGTTAAATCCTAAAACTGGCAGATATGCTCTCTCTTGGAAGACTGATGCAGCATAATCACCCCCTGCCATATTGACACTGCATTAGACTAAGCCCAATTTTATAAATATTTCTAGTACAACCCAATGATAATAACTAAAAGAAAAAATATGAGCAGCTTCTTTTTAGAGGCTCTAAGGCTTGGTTTCCATGCCACAATAAACCAGATATTTGATGGTTTTATATATATATATATATATATATATATATAGTCATCCGCAGACAGATCTGTTTCACTGTATCACAGCTCATCAGTACGGTTAGACTCCAATTGCTTTTAACCCAGGATTGAAACCCGACTGAATTGGCGTCAGTCGGTGATTCTACCTCTGGGCTATGGGCATTCGGTAAATGTATATATTATCATTACACACACCCAATATATATATATATATATATATATATATATATATATATATATCAGCATGCCTTGTGGGCATAGAAGAATCCAAAGGAGTATCCTT
>JBBBDQ010001062.1:0-5000 GCA_037127315.1 Ascarosepion bandense | reverse complement strand
GTGTGTTAGTGTTAAATTTGCATGAGTGAATCACAAACTTCGTAGCTTCAAACAGCTATTTGAGGAATTTTGATCTGAATTCTTCACTATCTAATATTTGATGCAATAATGGGAATTAATTATTATTAAAATTTCAATTAGTTAATGGTCAGTCTCTACACTGCACCTGATAAGGAAGATTTTTCTGCAGGTTTGGAAATCCTGGGTTTGATCAGTTTATCCCATCTAAAATGAGGAGAATCATAGTTCTACTTACAGCAATGAACCAATGACCATGCCTCATTAAACCCTCATTGTCTAATGTTTAACCCTTTTAACAGGATATATGTATATGGGCAGCCTCAACAGTAACTGTCATAAGTGCAGCAATTTACAGGAACTTTAAAAACAAAAATAATGAGCAGTGAGGGAAAAGGTGGAGGAACATAAATGAAATGTTTTATTTTATACAAAAAAGACATGCTAAGTTTATGAACGTTTCACACCTTCTCTCAGTTCTGGGCTGGTGAATATTATAACAGTCTGTCTTTACGTTGGATGTGCGATGTGGCGCATTGAATATCATCCCGGAATGAGAAATCGGGGGAGGGGGGGTTCGAATTCCAGCATTCACTTCATTGCATTCACTTACGCGCAAATACCCTTAGGAAAGGTATTAATCCATCTATTCCTTCCAGTTATGGGTTAAATAACAGGACAGATTGGGTTCTATAGCCTTGGTCGGCCACCAGTCTACTGCAGAAAGCAATGGCAACCTATTGTGGGATAATCTTCTGCCCAGTCAGTCATGTCTCTTTCAAGACATGATTGCCCAAGCATGTATCACGTATGGCACTTAATTGACTGACTGAATATAATAGTTGGAAACATGATTAAAACTTCTACTGGGCATAGAGTGAGGGATCGGTTTTCTATTGTTATGAAGTAATAAACTAATCCCCCACTAATTACTACTTAATAATATAATACATCTGTCCCCACTCTAGCTATGAGTCGAATAATAGGACAGATTGGGTTCTATAGCCTCTGTTAAAAACCAGTCTGCCGCAGAAAGTAATGGTAACCTACTGCGGTAAAATATTCTACCCAGTCAGTCATGTCACTTTCAAGACATGATTGCCCAAGCGTGTATCACGTATGGCACTTAACTGACTGACTGACTGTCTTTACTCGTGATTTCAAGATGTTTTTTTATAAAAAATTGTGTCTTTTTGTACTTCAGAGAAGCATCCTTTTTATGGTATCTACCTCTAAACTCCTCTGTAAAAAACTGGTATGTCACATGTCTGGCCGTTTAGGATCACATGATCAACCAAACATGGTTCATACTAATTAGGGAAGAGGAAGGAAAGTTAACACTAACCTGGCTTAAGGCTGAATAATTATGTCATGTTCATAAATCTATCTCTGAAGAGGTCAAGTCAAGCAATTATAACCAAATTAATTTCAACAATTCAAATACTTATAAAGAAATAAAAAGATCTAAAGAAACAAAGCGGGAGGTGTGCTGTAGAGCAACATTGGCTGAGAACGAGAAATCAGAGAGCTGAGTTCAAATTCCAGTTGAGTTTGTTGAATTCATTTACATGCAAATAACCTTGGGAAATGTATTAATCTATCTTTCCCCTCCAGCTATGGGTTAAATAGCAGGACATATTGGGTTCTATAGCCTCTGTTAGAAACCAGTCTGCCACAGAAAGTAATGGCAACCTACTGCGGTAAAATCTTCTACCCAGTCAGTCATGTCACTTTCAAGACATGATTGCCCAAGCATGTATCCCGTATGGCACTTAACTGACTGACTGAATATAATAGTTGGAAACATGATTAAAACTTTTACTAGGCATAAAATGGGGGATCAATTTTGTATTGTTATGAAGTAATAAACTGATCCCCCACTAATTACTACTTAATAATATAATACATCTCTCCCCACTCTAGCTATGAGTCAAATAACAGGACAGATTGGGTTCTATAGCCTCTGTTAGAAACCAGTCTGCAGCAGAAAGTAATGGCAAACTACTGCGATAAAATCTTCTGCCCAGTCAGTCATGTCTCTTTCAAGACATGATTGCCCAAGCGTGTATCACGTATGGCACTTAACTGACTGATAAAGAGATAAACTGATAAACTGACTGAAATAAATTGACTCTTGTCAATGAAAGGAAATATTTTTAACTTTAACAGACAGTAGTAGATTTCCTTTTTTTCTTCTGTTCTTTTCAAAATGTGGCTGATCATGACTCTCCACAGTTTCCTATCCTTTATAGCACTTAGTAATATTTGGTTTTTCACTATTACTCTTAGTCCTTGTTCTGCCAAGCACATTAGGTAGGTTGCTCAGTAAAAAAATAAAATTTATGTAGTTAACAAACAAATAAAAGAAATTCCTCACATTGCATATGTTAAACTAAAACTTGAGTGATATCTTAAGACTTTTCAAACCTTCTTTTTCTAATACAGATATTCATTTTACTTTTTTTAACATCATTACATAACTCCAAAATTCTTCACTGATATTTAATTTCAAGATTTATTTAATGGTGGCAAACAAGATATCTTGGAGGGCGTTTAATGACTAGAAAAGACGTTTGATTGGTTGAAGAATCGGAATGTTGCTGTGCTTCATCTCAACTCTGCAACTCATTGTTTGGAAACTCTGATATAACAATTTATATTCTTCAATTGAGAACAGCCCTTGATTATTTTTTATAGTAGACTCATTTTGAAAGTTTTTTTTTAAAATGATCTCACCCCAAGCAAGGCCACTGTTGCACAGGGGGTTACATAAGAGAAAGTGATGAGAAAGTGGGGTTAGTTATAGTAAATGTCAAGAGGAGGATAATAGACGGATGAGAATACCAGTGTAATGGAGATGGAATGGATGGAGAAATGAGCATGAGACAATGGATACGAGTTAGTGAGATAGGAGATGTCTATTGACCTTACATTTAACTTCCTGGAGATTGTAGCTGTCGGGGAAGCAAGTACGTGGAAGGGAATTTCACAGATGGAAAGTGCATGAAAAGAAGCTGTTAGAGTAGAAATTGCCGTTACATTTTATTAGTTTCACTGTAAAAGGGTGGGACCTAGTTGCTAGTCTAGTAGCTCATGTAAATTCATACCTAGGGGCACCAGTGATCTGAGTTCATTGAAGCAGAAGCCGTAAAAGTATTTATAGAAGAGGCACAGGGAAGCTGTGTCACACCAGACAGTGACTGCAGCCGAGCGGCAAAGTCAATATCAATCACATTACAGATTCTCTGTTGGATTTTGTCAAGAACCCCGAGGTGAATAGCAGGGACACCCAATCAGATGTGGCAGCAGTATTCAATTCACAGGTGGATGGTAGATTTATATATGTGCAGGATGGACTCAGACAGGAAAAACTTCCTGGCCCTGCACAGTTGTTTTTTTTAGATCCATCCACCCATGCATTTAATACTGCTGCTATATCTGGTCGGGTGCTCCTGCTATCCACCTAGTGGTCCTTGACAAAATCCATTGAAGTATTTGTAATGTGATTGATCGAGACTTGGCAACTCAGATACAGTCACTTTCTCACCGGCGCAATGTGGCTTCCCTGTGTCTCTTCTATAAATATTTTCACGGCTTCTTCTCCAATGAACTTAGCTCACTGGTGCCCCCTATATATGAATTTATTCAAGCCACAAGATTAGCAACTAGATCTCACCCTTTTACTGTGAAACCAATAAAATTTAAATGCAAATTCTACTCCAGCAGCTTCTTTTCTCACACTTCCCGGCTGTAGAATTCCCTTTCGTTTACTTGCCTCCCTGACAGCTACAATCTCCAAGAATTTGAATGTTAAGTCAATAGTCATCTCCTATCTCACTAACCTGCATCCTCTCTCTCATGCTCCTTTCTCCGTCCACTCCACTCTCATCAGTATTCTCATCCTTCTCTTACTCACTTCCTGACACCCCCTATAACCTGTCGCTCTTTCTCGTAACTTTCCTCCTATGTAACCCCCTGCACACCAGTAGCAGTAAACTGCCTTGCTTGGAGTGATATGATTATAAAAAAAAATAGTAATCACAATAATCCTAACTTTAAATGTAGAGTGGATTTAATTAGTTGAAACCACTGCTTTGTGAAACTGACTCCCAAGAGGATACTTCCTAGGAGTAACTTGCAAGAGAATGTTTCCCTCATCAGCACAATCTCAAATTGTTCAAGTCCAGGGTCAACCATAAGCTTCCCCTCATATCCTCATAAACTGTGCCTCTTAATTTGTGGAATCGACTCTCAAAGTGTGTTTCCTCAATCACTACAATCTTAACATGTTTATGTCTAGAGTCAAACATTATCTTCTTCACATAGCCCCATAAACTGTGCCTCTTACTTTGTGGAATCGACTCTCAAAGTGTGTTTCCTCAATCACTACAATCTTAACCTGTTTATGTCTAGAGTCAAACATTATCTTCTTCACATAGCCCCATAAACTGTGCCTCTTACTTTGTGGAATCGACTCTCAAAGTGTGTTTCCTCAATCACTACAATCTTAACCTGTTTATGTCTAGAGTCAAACATTATCTTCTTCACATAACCCCATAAACTGTGCCTCTTACTTTGTGGAATCGAGTCTCAAAGTGTGTTTCCTCAATCACTACAATCTTAACCTGTTTATGTCTAGAGTCAAACATTATCTTCTTCACATAACCCCATAAACTGTGCCTCTTACTTTGTGGAATCGACTCTCAAAGTGTGTTTCCTCAATCACTACAATCTAAACCTGTTTATGTCTAGAGTCAAACATTATCTTCTTCACATAACCCCATAAACTGTGCCTCTTACTTTGTGGAATCGACTCTCAAAGTGTGTTTCCTCAATCACTACAATCTAAACCTGTTTATGTCTAGAGTCAAACATTATCTTCTTCACATAACCCCATAAACTGTGCCTCTTACTTTGTGGAATCGACTCTCAAAGTGTGTTTCCTCAATCACTACAATCTTAACCTGTTTATGTCTAGAGTC